>OZ026622.1:7755738-7783738 GCA_964020975.1 Hermodice carunculata
ACCCAAGAAGCAGGTGTTCTCAGCTTGATGTGTCTGATGTTTGCCTGGCCCTGCAATTTCATCAAGGATCATATGCTCATGTAACGTAACAACACTAATGGACTTATAAGCTCTGTCGATGTGTTCAAATGGTCCGGCAATTACCGGGGAAAGCCCGTCAAAGTTGTAGACAGAGTGAAATTAAGAACTACATGCTTCTGTACACTGGATCTCATTGGCTTAATGGTGGTTTAATACCTGCAAGTTAAAATCAAGAAGGTACTATCATGGTAAATTGGCCAGATTCCATGAATCAAGGTAACAAAGTGCCCGCAAGATTGACAGACTGGCAGATGAGATGGTGTCATTTTACTAATACGCTGATGCCTATCTTGAAAGACGACACCAGTGAGAGACCACATGTGTTTTAAGACCAGTCACTATATTAACTCTTTCAGTAGCAACTCAGACTTGAAGTCAAACTACTTAAGACGGACTGTTCTCTATTAAAGTAAGGATGCTAGACTAATTTCCCATGCGAAAAGGCCATTCATTCAAGTACCAGCATGCCTGTTGTTCCAGAGAGTAAGATGGTCTGGGTCAACTGCTTTCCTCGGCAGTGATAGAGTTAAGACACTGTGCTATCTTTCACTTGTTATGGTATCTGTCGTGAAAGACAATCAGTTTCAAAAGGTCGGTTTTGTACCTGGCCTTGGGGTGGTCTCTCAAGACAGGGACTACTGAACTGGCAACATGCACCCAGGGAGTCCCTGGCCACATGGACAGGTGGCAACTTGCAAAGAAGATTTGCTCAGCAAATCTGTGTTCTTGGTTGGTAGAACTAGGCTTATATTTTGAAATTGGATGATTTCTGTCTCCCGTATGTTTTGTGGCATTCAAAATGTAAAATTGATTTGCCTAATTATAATGTAACAATGATATTCATTAAACACAAAAAGGACAACAGCGTGTAAGCAGAACTTGGATGACATTTCTGTCTATTGTACTTTTAAAAACATTCCAGATATGAAATTTAAAATCCTGCTACTTAAGGATGATGTACAAAAATAACCTTTCCAAGGTTCCAAAAACCAATGAAATGTGATTAACCCCCTCCCCCTCCCCATTCCAAAATCACCAATTTCTTGGAAAGTCCATCTTCAACCTTTCAATGTACATGTCTACAATGTAGGCCTAGACAAAGTGCTTTATAAGATTCATAGGGTAGTGATGATCCCTGTGACTTTTCAAGATATATCTATTACATCGATGAAGTAGTGATAGAAAAACACATGTATGAATCATTTGACATTCATTATTTTTTTTGTAAATTCTTACATTTTATAATACATTACATGCTGATCTTCATCACATTTATCCCAATTCATCACAGTTGCTAATTGCAGGGATAGGTACTTACCATATTTAAAATAATACACATTCCGCCCCCACTGTTTACCAAATTCCGCAATTTACCACGAGTAATAACTTTGTAGAAATTCCCCTTCAAGCGCGCTTGGAATCATTAATTTTTTTACCAATAATTGCGTTCACTTTCGGGTTTTTCCTGTGCCTGTGGTCATGCTCAAATTACTTTTGCTATTTTGTACACATGTTGTGACTTTTTTTAGCAGGAATGGGACAGACATAAAGTCATGTACGCGAGCTTTGAGAAAAGCGCGTTCATTGTGCTGTACTCTTGATTCTGTTGCATAATCATGACTCATGTTAACTTGGAATATTTACGGCATACAGAAATTTTCAGGCCATGATATTACATGTACTACGCACGAAGCAGCGTGGATACATGAGTTAAACAGCATTAGACCACATGGCTTAAATACAAAACAGGAACAATGTTGACTTGCAACTATTGTCACAATAATTTTCAACACAAGTCAACACTCAAAAGACACATAAACAGCTGTCATAAGGCGACTGTGAGGGTATCATGTTGATTGTTGCAACAAGACATATGGGTGTATGGACAACTTTAGGCGTGACTTCAAGACGCACAGCATTGACTTCATACTGCCGAAAGTTTACTTCCCCCGTGAGGAGGCCACAGTTCCAAATAAGTTTCAAAGATCGTTTGAAGTAAACCAGGACAGAGTGAAATTCAGAATTGTAAGCAAGGAAACCAAGCAAGCTGAAGATAAACTTGCAAGAGAAAGACTGCCAATTGTTCGAAATCCACTTTTATTTTAAACTAAGGTTTTACGAGTTACATATAGGCCAGGCACTACCATAAAAATTCCCTGTGCAGCCTGAATGGCACGGTAAAATTCTGCGAAATATTCCTACGTTAGAAGCCGGTCTTTATTTATCGGACGATGAAGATACTGGACCCCCCACCCTCCCCTGCAGAAGACTGACTGTATATATTCATCTGTATGGCAGCATGTGGGCCAGAGACAACCAATAGAAGAGGACTAATTCTAAAAACCAGGAGTTTAACATATCATGAAGTTACGTGAGAAAAAAAGACAAGACAAGACACTGTTTTCTTTAAAAATAATTTTTTAATCATCAGAAGTCAAGCTTAAAAAAGAAGGACTTCAATGCATATAAAAAACTAGCAATTATATGAATACGCAATAATATTTTTAATAATAAAGCGTAATAACGATAATGACATTGATGAGAATGTACGATTACATGTATAGCAAGATTTATGAACTCGATGACCTCGTCCACAACATGGCGACAAGAGTCCAACCACTGACATTTCTGACGTCACAATAATCGGACCAAATATGGTAGAAACATGAATGTCAAATCGAACCTCATTTATAGAACTTAGGACCACATTTTGGAATAAATACCAGGCCAGCCTCCCATCCCCTGAGGAAGAGCCATCTGGGGCTCGAAACGTCTGGGAAGGCTGTCCCAATTTTCAGTTTATTTGCTGTTTTTCATTATTTCTATTTCTAGCTCCTTCTAAGCTCTACCTCCAGGTGTTGCCAGCTATCTTTTTTAGCTATTATCTGACCAGTCCCATGATAGTAGGCCTTGCATCTCTAGTAGATCCATCTGGCTTTATTGACGAACTTCATATTACGATCACTGTGTTGTCCTACTTCCTTCACGCATCAATATATGGATCGTATAAGGTACATTAGCCATCATTTTAAGTAAACTTAATATCTTTATGTGGCAGTAAGACGTTGACTTAAAAAATACCACAACATTTTGTCAATCATGTGTAAGTGTACCTGGAAAACACCCCATCAGGGTCGTGCGTAGTCAGAGATAATATATCTGCATTTGTATTTTTACTCACTAGATGTCGCACCAAGAAAAATACCCCTACCGTAAAATAACAGTGTTAATTTTATGGATTTCCAGAAAATCGGTGAAATTCAGATTTTCCATTTGACCCCCTCCCCCCCATTCCGAGGATTTCTTGGAATTTTGGAAAGGTTTTTTTCCGTACATGATCCCTTAGCATAACCTTATTACCACAACTTTTTGTCCAGTGTCCATCATACGGGCAATGGTCAATAACATGCGGGAGTTAGAATGGGGTGTACTTTAGAAAATGTTTAAAATGTAAAATTTAAAATGCAACTATTTCTGTTGCATATTCATCAGTGGCACAATCAGAGAATGATAAAGTCAAGTGGACTGGATTTGGTGGTGAATACTGGACCAAAGCTCAAGGGAAGTAGTGGTAGTGATGCCATGTCAAAGCTCAAGGGAAGTAGTGGTAGTGATGCCATGTCAAAGCTGAAGGGAAGTAATGGTAGTGATGCCATGTCAAAGCTGAAAAGAAGTAGTGGTAGTGATGCCACATCAATTTAAAGCTCAAGGGAAGTAGTGGTAATGATGTCATGTCAAAGCTCAAGGGAAGTAGTGGTAGTGATGCCATGTCAAAGCTCAAAAGAAGTAGTGGTAGTGATGCCATGTCAAAGCTCAAGGGAAGTGGTGGTAGTGATGCCATGTCAAAGCTCAAGGGAAGTGGTGGTAGTGATGCCTTGTCAAAGCTCAAGGGAAGTGGTGGTAGTGATGCTGTGTCGAAGGAAGTGGTGGTAGTGATACCATGTCAAAGCTCAAAGGAAGTAGTGGTAGTGATGTAGTCAAATGGTGCTTTCACCTGCCACATTCTATAGATGAGCCAAAGATGTGTTTATCACAGTACCATCAAATGCTGTCTTGGCCATGTGTTTGCTTTGTGGCACAGGTGCTCGATGAAACACCAAATTTGGAATCCTCTTTTTTCAGTTTGTTTTTCTGAGAAACCTGTTGCATTAACAAGAAATACCTGACCAGTTGAGAAATTAGAAGCGCAAAGTGCCTTGGTTTTCAAAGTTATGCACTGATTGACAAAGCAGGCAGTCCAACAGTACGAAGGTAATATTTGTGAGACACAATAGGCTGTAGATGTTTTGCAGTGTCCCAGCTTTGGTAATTTTATCGCATCTCAATGCTTCCTGGCTGGCCTTGTAGGCTTTTTTTGCAGATATATAAGCAGTGAAAAGCAGACAGGTTTCACCATTGTAATGGAAAAGGATCGTCCACATTGATTGAAGCAGGAGAAATTGATTGGAAGGAGAAGTGGACAAGAGGGTCACTGTGTGAGGTGGGGGGATGACGCCAGAGATGAGACCTGGGATCATATTTTGTTATGATGCCAGCTAGTTGCTGCTGAATATTACAAAACAACTTCTTATCAAAATAGACAGGGCACTGCTTATGAAAGCTGATTAAAAGGCTTTCATTACAAGCACTGTGGGACTTGTTGATTCGATTTGAGCGTGACTCGTATGGGTCTGCCCTGTGGCTACAGTTGCCAGGTATAGCTCTCGATGCTGGGTCGTTAGGGGCCAAGGTGCAACTGAAATGTGTGGAAGCCTTTTGGAGTGCACAGGACTTGCCTGCCAGAGACACTCTCTAGTCAGCAAGTTATATAAAGTGAACACTTAATGCACCAATTATCGTGATGTCTCCCACTTAAATTGTCAGAAACCTGCTTTGAAGGGAGAAGCAAGTAATTATGTGCTTTGCTCTGGGCTACTAAAATGTGTCTGTAGAACCATAGGTTTCACCCAAGTGGAACTCTCTCTCCATCACCTTATAAGAATGTAACTACTGTGTCATCCATAATTACTTACTGCTGTTCTAGTCTAAAATGAAATGAAGTTGGGTCGTTGACCTACTCTTTAGATTTATAATTTTAGTCACAATTCAATAAAATAGTGGTAGATATGAAGTCTAAACAATGTATTATCTTTTTATTGAGCTGCAAAGTTATGGGCATTCAACAGGGCCGGGATGCTGAGCTACGTAGAATTTTTAATTTTCAGGAGACTTAGGTGGATGCAGTTACAGGCTGGGAAATTACTTTTGATGATGCCTTGTCAGGAGACTTAGGTGGATACAGTTACAGGTCTTGGACCAGTGACCCCTCAAGATTGGGTCAACTGATCCACAACTTTTGATCCAGTACTGAATACTGTTGCTGTGTCTGTTGGATGTTAATATCACAGGAGCAGAGCATCCCAAATTAAGTCCCATCAAAATTTTGGATAGGAAAATACTTATCAACTGTGAGTTTTAGAAAGGCACTGCTACTCTGCAAATATTTCAAATCATGTGATAACTTTGTGTATTTTTTGAGACATATTTGGCGCGGAATGGTCAATCATGGAGGTAATATAAGATACACAAATGCACCGGTAAAAAAAAAATCTAATCACATGACCCCCCATTTTCTTGGTTTTATATTGCTGCTACCTGTATAAACTTGAAGTAGAATGCAAAGGAAGTTGTGGTTTTACGTTTGAAATAGGAGAAATAAGCCAGCGAATGTCGCTATTTTAACATGTAAATGCATTAGGCCTAGGTTACTGGTTCAAGACGTACAGTTATTCTTTCTTGTTGGTAGCCCCATGTTTGTGATCAGGAAACGTTGACATTTCCAGTGGCACTCTTGGAAAATTGGCAGTTTCGGTAAGTGCATGATGCATATTTTAGTAAAACAAAGGGACTCATTTATTTATGAGTTTGAACAACCCTGTGATACTTAAGCCAATGTCCAACAGGTGTCGCTCTGATTTTAGTAAACTCATAGTACCCATAGAGCATTGAGGAATGGAAACATGTGGCTTATTATGTACTATGTTTTACACAATTCAGCCAGGCTGGAATGAAAAACATGATGTTGCGGAGAACAGAAGGACTAGTTTCGCTAAAGACCTGGCCAGTCAGCTACTGAATAAATGCAAAACTGCACAGAAATGAAAAAAACAACAAAACCTGTTCAATATTTTTAACTAGTGAACTGCCCTGCAGTGAAAAAGATGTCAAAGTAGCCAGTCAACCTGGACAATTACTGATGCCAATAAACCAGTCTGAAAACTGATGGGTTGTAAAGTGAAACTCTGACAAACTGAGTACATAATTTACAAAGAATTCAATTGTTAGGCATAGTCATATACAAGTAATATGTACGTGACTGACAATTTATTTCCTTTGAAAATTATAATACTGGCAATTTGTTTATTCTTTTCTTCTGTACTCTGCCATCTGATAGCTAAGATAACTGAGCCACTAGAGGGCACCACTTGTCAGTGATTCATTTTAACAGTCTAGTCCTCTTACAGTGTCCTCTGACAGCTTCATTAACAATTCAATCGAATTTCAAAAGATCCATGAAAGCAACTGTGGGTGATCTAATGCAATCTATTCCATTAGGACATGCTTTATTGCTGTAATGTAATTAAGTATGTGTGCCTAATTAGCCCCAGACTTCATTAGTCATGCTACCAATTGGATGGTAGCCAGTTATAAAATCTTTTCCAAAAAGGGGTGTATTTTGGGCAGACTTTTGAAACTACAATAATTAAAGTATTTCAATATAATGAATTTATATTGATCCCATGTGGAACAGTTGAATGATTTTTCTCATCCATCTTTATAATTGCCTGTATTGGCTTACCTTAGTTGTGTGATTAATTCTGTCACCTTGGTGAACAACCCTCAAAAAGAAGGTCATTTTAGGCAGATTCATTTGTCACATTTTGAGATTCAACACATCAGAAATTCCCACCTGTTCTGGCACTGATTTATTGTTGATGTAAGTGGCCCCTGCACAATTCCACAGGCACAATGCCACTGTGACATTCCATCAGTCATATCAATCTGATGCCAGAGATTCAAGATGGCACAAAAGACCCGGTCGATTTTGATCCCATCCTACTGGGTCGTATAAAGGACTTCTGAAAACTAACTGTGACCATCTCTGTGGACAAGTCTGCTGTCACGCTCAGGGCCAATTCTAATGTTTCACTTTGCAACCCATCAGTCTCCAAACAGGTGTATTGGTATCAGTAATGGCCAGGTTGACTGGCTATTTTGACATCTTTTTTTCCAGTTAGACAGAAAAAAAATGTCTATTCAGATATGAGAATAATTATTTTACTTTTGTGGAAGATCTCCCGCCCGAAAAGGGAGAGTCAGGGCCTCAGTATTTTTGCTTTCGAGGTTCATTGACAAATTGGCCCACTCTTTTCCGTTAGAGCTTAATTGCTGTGCTTTCAAAGAGTAGCGCTTTTATGCCTTTTCAGAAATTCATTCTGACAATCACATTTCCATTCTGAAAAAAAAAGAAGAAAAGCTGTTGTGTTTTTTGTCATTACAAAACTTCACTTTTAGTTTCACTTCGTACAACGTTGTTCTTGCTTTTGACAGTCAAGAGTTTCACTTTCACTCTCAGAAAGTTTCTGCTTCACCCAAGTTCCAGCATCACGTTCAACAGCTGTATTAAAGTGTGTACCCAGTGGACAGAGGAGATAATTCCCTTGCCCCCAATGACATGTATTCATTGTCCAGAGCACTGTTAATGTCCAACATTGGCCACTGGGGTCGCCATAAATCTCCCTGTCAGACAACGTTAGCTTTCTATGGCCACTGATACCATACTGGGCATAATCTACCAGGAAAGAAAGAAGGCTGTATAAACTGATAACAGAATGTTATGTTATATGGGACAACGCAAGCCTAATCAAGTTTATGAGCACATCTGCAGTCTCATGACCTTTAAATTAAGGACATTCAAAGTGATTGGGCAAACCTTATTTGCACTGAGAGTAGACCTTTTTGTGGTTTTTGCTATGTTTGATACAACCCGCCCAAGTTTGGGATCTGTTCAGTGAGTCAACGTAAATCAAATTAGATTGGGTAATATTGTACACTTGTATGTGCGATCATTGCTGAGATCTTCCAGCTTTGTCAGAGGGTAATTTGGGGAGTCATACCGGACTGCTGTCATGGTGAGAAATCGCTTTCGCCTGCAGATAATTAACTGTGACACCTCACAGAAAGTTGGATTCAGCAACAGATTTGTTTTTATTGCATAATTCGTGGCCATGAAGTGTGGAAACTTTTAATTGTCTGTTGCCTACGCAGCTGGACTTGGCACATGGGAGCATCTCTTACTAGCTGCACTCTCTTGGTAAAGGTATTGATTTGCTAATTTTTGGAGGTGTTAGGGGTGGGGGTCCTAGTGCAAGGTATGGAAAATAAAAGGAAATTTTGAAATAATAGCTGATAAGAAGTATGGGAAAAAAGGGGCTTTCAAAATGCAAGTATGGTAAATAATAATGCCTTGTACACACACACACACACACACACACACACACACACACACACACACACACACACACACACACACACACACACACTGTATGTATGTATGTATGTATGTATGTATGTATGTATGTATGTATGTATGTATATATATATATAATTGTTACAAATATACAAAATTGTTATCTTTCCAGCTGTCAAGTTCCTGTTAGAAGTTTGGCTTCTTCAAATGAAATGGCTTCTAAATTCATGATGTTGTCGTCAATGTCCATGTTGACCTGATTATCATGGGTACTGTTAATATTTTCAAGGTCATCAACCTGTCCTAGATCTTCAGGATCATCTTTATTAAACCAGTTCTGGTTTCTACCAACAGCTTTCCCTTTGGTTTGTTCCATGTTGCCATGCAATTCATGTGTGTCCTTTTTTTACATCATTTTCTAATGTCATTTCATCCATGTTAATTTCATTTGGAGACTTAGTTTTTCTCCTATAGTCTCTTTTTGGTGTACTGTGACGCATGATGCCCCATGTCTGGCAAAGATCACACTGCCGTCTTGCCCTATAACTATGGCAGGTCTTTTCCATTTTTCACTGTCTGGTCTTTTATAATATCCTCTGTCTCCATTTTCATATCTGTTATTCACAGGCCTCATCTGCTTCCTTAACTCTTTCAGTTCCACATTTTGAACTGAGTCAACAGCTTTCCTCACAGAAAGCTGTTGACCTGGATTATTATATTCCATGTGACTTCAGGCATGCTGGTACTTGAATGAAAGGTCTTTTTACAAGAAACACAAATCTAGCACCCTTATTACAGTTCACAGCAGTTGGTGTTAAGTAGTTCGACTTTAGTGGCAGTTGGCACTGAAAGAGTATAGGCTCCGAAACATGTTCTGAGTAGTTACCCGCTGAAGACCCTTTAATTCATTTGGGCTAATACAGCCTGTGTCAAAATTTGACAGAACGAGTGCAATATGGACAATAGTACTTCCATATGCATATAGGTTAGACAGTGACAGGTTAGCTTATGGAGAATAAAGAGTTCGGACTGCGGAATAGGGTTATGACCACTACATAGTGGTTCTGGACAAACAGACATAAATACAATTAAAGCATGACGTATGCGTTCAGAGCGTTCTGCCGGTGTGAATGCCTGCCTGGCCTGATGTAATCCAGTTACATGTGCTCACCTACTATTGTATTCCTTGTTATATCTTCAAGAGCAGGAGGCTTATCCCTTATCACTGTTGACAGGTTTGGATTTTTTCCAGCTACGTTGTACCAACTGACATGGGTTATACCCATGAATGTTTTGAAGTGAGTGTTTTAAATTGCAGTGGGTGCCCAATGTAACCAGAAGGCAGTTTTCTAGTTTAAGGACCCATTTTCTGGCTTTACCTTCACCAGAATCTTTGTTAAAGTTGGATTGTGTCCTCCAATGAGGCTGTTGGGGTTTTAAGCTCAGTATTGAATTGTTCAGCCATGTCTGTAACTATTAAATTACAGAGCACTCATCCATTATCAAAGTATAGACGACAGAGGCTCCCATGTATGGCAATGCAGTGCTCGATGAATTTTTTTGGACAAATTCAAATCCGTGGTTGGCGGTCATTACCTGCAACCTGCTCTGAGCCTTGTAAATTCATCACTTAATTGAAGATAGCATTTACTATGTTCTGACATGTGCACGGCTACTGCAGCAGTCTGAGTTCAGTAGTCTGGGGAAAACTGAATACTGGCTTGGGACTTGGTTTCTCCAACTTCAAGCAAATGTCACTTAATCCACAATTTTGTGAAACAAAGCAGAGAGTTCATCACTTTGTTTACCTGTACTTTACAATGAGTGTTTTGAGTTTTGCAGCTGAGGCATGGCCAAACTGCTTCTTATGTTTTGACAACATTTTAACTGTTTTCCTGTTCATCGTCACTTACCGGTACGTCTTCAAGTTCAACCCTTTCGTTGTCATGGCCGTTATGTAGTACTGATACTGTTCATTGGTTTAAGTCATATCTTTGTAATAGGTCACAGCAAGTGGTTATAAACAAAAGTTTGTCAATGTCTGCAAATATGTCAAATATGGTGTACCCCAAGGGTCCATTCTGGGTCCTTGATTATTCATAGTTTTCATTAATGACCTTGCATTACATGTAAATAGTAGCGGTAAAGATTCTTAACTTATTAGTATGTATGCAGATGACACTACCATCTATGTTAAAGGTAAAAATATTAAACAAGTGGAAGACGAATTAAATCAGAAAACAGACTGTTTAGATGAATGGTACAAAGCCAATGACTTACTTGTTAATGAAATCAAGAGTAAAGTTATGCTCATATGTTCTCAGCAAAAAGCAAGGACTCTTCCATCATTAGACATAAATGCGAAAAGTAATGACACAAGGCTAGAAAAGGTTTCTCATCATCAAGTTCTGGGCATAGTCATTGACGAGTATCTCAGCTGGGAGAACCAGATATCTACCATGTGTCTGAAAATTTCAGCTAGTTTGTCAACTCTGAGAAGAATTAAACATTTTTTACCCTTCCATGTACGAAAAATGTATTACTTTGCTTATATTTTGCCTTTATTTGATTATTGTTCAACCATGTGGGGTAATGCCAGAGGTCAATTATTTTCTAAGATTAAATGATTACATAAAAGTGCAGCACTTTTAGTATTGAGCACTCAAAGTCAGTGGTTGAGCTATAAGCAAGCTCTACAAAAATTAAATTGGTTGACACTGGAAGAAAGAATAAAATATCGTACATTGTTACTTTTATACAAGTCTGTGAACAAAATGGCACCCACCTATATGCAGGAAATGTTTGAATATGTAAAGCATAAACATTCAGTGAATTCAAGATCTGCTGCCTGCAACAATTTACATGTGGTCAAACCAAGAACTCAGTACATGAAAAATGCCTTTAGTTACTCAGGTGCAATATTATGGAATAGTCTTCCAAGTTCTGTCAAAGAGTCTCCATGTGTATCTTCATTTAAGAGAAAGTGTGCATCATGTCTGGTGTCCTTGAGGGTTTAACTGTTGTTTGTAATCATATGAGTTTACCTGTCTTGCCTATTGTATATAATATTCTGTACCTTTACATGTATATGTACTTTTTTGAGGGCCTCAGGGGAGATTTGTGATGATTCACTAACTGAGTTACCCTCTTGAAATAAATTTTTTTTTATATATATGTATTTTCCTGTGCACGTGTTACAATGATAACACAAAAATGCCCTTTGGCCTAAATTCGAAGCTTAGTGGTACTTGAAACACACTGGCCTTCATCATTCTGCAAGGCCATCACTGTACCTGCTTGATTGAGGGACGCTTTGCTTACTAACAGAGGCATGTCTGCTTCTACTATTTCTGTTTTGATTTTGCAGTTGGTCGAACCAATCTTGGCCAGTAGTTTGATTATTTGGGACGAGAGCGCTGTCTCGCCATCTGCAAACTAAGATTGTCTGTTGCTTTGTCTTTTGGTAACATCCTTCATTTCTGTTACATTGAGGCCATTCAAATAATCTGCCATCCCATGTATACCCCCTACAGCTTTAGTACTTGCTGTATCTATAAGAACTGAGCTTCTGGATTCAATCATGAAAGCTTCATTATCTGTCAGATGTTTGTCAACAATGTTATGTCATACACGTTTCAACTTCCAAGTGATAGGTCAATTCACTGACCTCTTGTCATTTTAGCTGATTCCAGGGATTCAAGGCAGTCTTTTGCCCAATAGAATACACTCTGATGAATGGCACATTGAGGGCTTCTTCCATACTGGTTCCACAGATAAGTTCCTCTTGAAGGGGGCTTGGATTGAGGAGCTGTATACTTGCCTTGTTAAGACACTTTTTATACGTGTAGACAGAGTACTGCTTACTGCATTTGATGCTGTGCTTTTGATATGATTTTCACTGGTACCGGTATTGTCATTCATGTTGTCAGGGAAAATTCTTTTCAGAGCAGAGTTCATGGACAAAAACGAGTACAGGCAGTCAAAGCTAATTGTCTGTGTTGTTGAGTCAAATCAGCATTGTCCAATAGCTTGACCCTTTCTCCTTGAATTACGATGAGTTAAAAGTTTTCCTTGTAATGCTATCTAGATAGGTCTCATCTACAATTCGTAGTCAAACTGTTTTTACATCACTGGTGAACTTAGCCAGAAACATTGAAGCAGACATGTGACCGGAAGCCAGTTTTGACCGGTTTAAGGCAGAGAGGGTTACATGGTAGAACAGCATCTGGTAGAGTCATATAATGCTTTTTCGACTTATTGTACTGCTGCTGAAGTTCAAGTATGTAACTTGTCATTGTCCTTGTCTCCTTTCTTCCATATTTCTCAAAGTACATGTATGCTTTGTGAATCCCATACTTTTTGTCCTTTTGGAAAACATTGGCCATGGCTTCCTATAGTATATCCTTTCCACATTTCTGGTGAAGTGACTGCTGAATTGTCCAATGCCATTCCCCACACCTTTTCCAACAGGGACAGTAAAACAGTCAATGCACACTTGTTGGCTTTGGGTTCAGTTGCTTTTGTCCATATTTCAATTCAATTTTTCTGTGTCTCATAAGAGCCATTTTGCTTATCAAACTTGGCAGAGTTTTACAGCTGTTCACCATCTTTAAATCATTTGCTCTGCTACCAATGTTGAAACTTCCAGAGACAAGTCTGAACTGATCTTTACGGTCACTCCCTGGTATCCACCATACATCCAGCATCCCTCCTGACCAGAAATGGACCGGTTGTTGGCATGTTGTAAAATACATCTTGACATGCAGATGTGCGCGTGCCCTCAGGACAACAGGTGATGTGAACACAATAGGAATGACTGTTCAGAGTCACATGCTCATACTGTATAATCCCAAAGTTTCCTAAGCGATGTATATATTGCCGGTATAATCCCAAAGTTTCCTAAGCGATGTATATATTGCCGGTATAATCCCAAAGTTTCCTAAGCGATGTATATATTGCCTGTATAACCACAAAGTTTCCCAAGAGATGTATATATTGCCAATTCCTCCCTTAGGAAGTCCATTCAGAAATATTTGACTTGCAAACTTTTTTGTTTGTTTTGCATAGATGAGTTGAAGTTGGGTCAATTTGGGAAATAAATGTCTGGAAATCTGTCTTCTGGTTTACTTTGGGAAAGTAAGTGCTCAGGATAATAAATCTTCACACAATATCCTGCTGTATCCATCATAAACACGATAAACCGGTTGACCGCAGGACGGCAAAAGTTGTGAATGTATTTTATTGAAAAAAAAATGAAAGTAATCTCTGCTTAAATTGCTATGTAAACATTACAAATTATTAAAATGGGTACTTTGAACATTTTTTATGTCTCTAAAATAATCTTGAATGATTTATCAGGGACTGTCCTCAGACGCTCTTCATCTGATGCCATCGAGGGACAATTGAGGTCAGAAACTATCCCACATTTGTCAATGTAATTACACAATGGCAATCACTAAACCCATTATACTAGTCTTTTTTTTTGGGGGGGGTTGATTCCAATGGTGCGAACCAGAGATATATCTGGATGAAAAGTTGACAGTTTATTGTAGGTCCCCACAATCTTTAATTAGGGTTCAAAGATCAACACAATCTGTTGCCATTATGACCATATTGAATTTCAAAGTTGTCAGTTATTGGGTGGAGTTGTGTCACGGCTTGAACTTCCATTTTTTTTTTCATCCACAATTGATAACATATTATCCTACAACTGTAAGGAGAATTCTTTAAAAAAAATGTGACAAAATTGTTGGTTTTGGTTTTTACACGATTTGAGCTCACTCTGTGCCCGACGTGACAAGTCCTACTGCAGCGTCCACTGTGATGCTGAAGTGTGGCTTGACAGGTGATGCAGTGACCGCTGCTTTAAGGGAAGTGTGCATTTGATATAATGCACTTGCATGAGGGCCATCATGACAAATTTCAATATGCGATTGTGATTCAATTCCGGGCAAAGTCCTTCCTTGGTAGAGATAAGTGGTGAGTTACACTAGAGTGTTGTATCAGTAGCACAGCGAGGGCTCATATGTCTATATTCACTACCCAGAAATGTGTGCATCAAGTCTTTACGTGATGTGAACAAAGTGAGTTTCGAGGCAGGTCATATCCTTTCTCTAGTGTCATGTGTTAGCATTACTTGAGGAAGAAATTCTCTTTCATTTGGTGAAAATATGCCACAGCGTAGATAAAGAGAACTGTGGTGTTGTAGGCAGCACAGCCATCAAAATGTGGATACAAATTTTTGGGAAATCGGTAACACGACAGTAATGAATGAAAGACTTGAGTGCTCATTGGTAGAAAGAGAGAGAGGGTCAGTGCGTGTCGTGACAAGAACGGAAGAATGGCAGTGTTGGAGAAGTGGTGAGAAAATGGAAAATGTGGCACTTAAGCGTGTCCTCAAGTGTCATTATGTACTCGCCTTGTATTGCCAATGCGTACTTCATTTACTGTGGCCATATAACTGGCCCTACATCTTGTGGTCACTTGCGAGCTTTGATAAAACCCGCAAACCCCGGAGTCTCAAAGACGAGCAGCATCTGACACAGCTAATGTAAACCCTGTAGACCTAGAGAAGAACATTTTATGCGGCTAATGTTCCAGGTTTTACTCTATCCTTGCTGGATGAGGGATGTTTAGTCTTGGGATACATCACAGTGAAAATTGTCATTAACAGGCAGTTTGGAGGATTTGGTTTGGCATTTCTTGGAAAGCTTTTTTTTTTTTTTTTTTTTTTTAGGGGGGTGAGGTGGAGAGGGGGTACACCCTTTGTGAGTCTAATGAGACTGAGTTCATAGACAACATGACATCGTTTTGTGTGTCCAACACCTGGCCATCACCAAGACAAAGGCTGCCTGGCAGCTTTTGTGACTGGCAGGCCTTGATGCTGTATATGATGGAAATGCATCCTCTCAGAGTATTGTTTTGTGTTGATTATAAGTTGTATGTTTTTTTTTATTTTTTTTATTTTATTTTATTTTATTTTATGTATTTTTTTTTTGTGATCAGTCTATAATAATGCTTTCTGGAAGCAAGTCCTTTGGCTCTGCTGTCTCTATAGGAGTCTTCTACCAGACTCATGCAAAACTTCTGTTATAAATTAACTCTTTCCCCCCTCCCCCCCCCCCCCCGTGGTCAAAACCAAACCTAATCAACTTCAGTACTTTTTAGCAGCACTTTAAGTCAGTTAAGCTGAAAGGGGTTAATGATTTGATGCTTTTGGGCAGGAAATAGAGGAACCAAAAGAATATTGTGGAGATTATAAAGGTTGTTTACATAGGTGTCCCACAAGGACCCATGCTTCTCTAATTTCTGTACAAGTATCACAAGACGGGTGGGCACCTAATTAGGTTAAGGAGAAACCTGTATGGAGTTTGGCTTGTGGAGCAGACCTGATGTAAAGTTGCCGTGGGCAAGGTTAATTGTCCATAATGTGTGTTTTCGCCTGAGATGAGGCAACGAGAGCCGAGACGTTAACTTCCCAAAATGAAACGTAGGAACTCCTCTGTTAATTGCTCTGTTTCTAGTGTGTGGACTTTTACTGGCACTAAAAGTAATGGCTAAAACTTGGCTGTGTCTTCACATTGACACCCTGTCCTCCTAACCCTTTGCTGCTCAAATTGCCCAGAAAGCTCTTGGGTTCAAGATAATGTTCAACTTGGCAAAGTGACTTCACTTCTGAGCCAAACATCACAGAAATATGCATTCCAACATAATCAATATATACATATACATTGTATACTTAATTGATCACAAGGATTTGCAAAATCTGTGTGCACTTAAGTTGGAACTCTACATTCAAAGTTGTTATATAAACAGAAAGGTTTTGGGTAAATGTGTGTTTTTTTTTGTTTTTTTTTTTGTTTTTTTTTTTTGTTTTTTGTTTTTGTTTTTTGTTTTTTTTTTTGTTTTTTGTTTGTTTGTTTGTTTGTTTGTTTGTTTTTTTTTGGTGAAATTCAGGTATTTCTTGTATTCAACGTAAAATGCTCAAATTTCTGCTGCTATGATCTCAATGAAAGTATTAACAAAAGCATATCAGGGATTTTTCAGAACTGCATCTGTGCTTTTTAATTTTTGTAATGATACAAAAAGTGCAACATAAAGGGATTTTGTCAAAATTGAAACAGTTTGTGGACTCATAGTTTTTGACACACATTTAAAAAAGAACTGCTCATTTCGAAGAAAACTCTTGGTAGAGTTTTACTGTGAAGAATTTTTAGAGTAAATCAGTTTTTATTTGATCAAAATCAGATAATTAGTTTTACATAAATATCCACATGAAGTGGACAATTTGGTGCAAATACCTAATGTCTCTAATCAAAATTCAAAGGTTAACATGGTCCATTGACTATCATGTTAACATTAAAAGTATTATTTTAGTTTGTTCATATTGTATTGGGATAAGAGCTACCAAATTTGGACAACTGATGGACAATATAGATCTGTACCAAAATGTTCCAAAATCTCAAACTTAACGAAATTGTTTAAAACTGGTTGGACATTACCTTAAATTGTCATCTTTTTTTTTTTATATATATATCTGGCAGTGCAAAACATTTTTGGTGAGAATAGTATTACAGTAAAACCCCCATTAGTGGGCACCTATCTGCAGTGGGCACCTCCTTGCAATGGGCACTTTTCTTTGGTCCTGTTTGATTTTCCCTAAAACCTACATGTTAATGGAACCTCTCTGCAGTGGGCACCTGAAATGTATACCAAAATCTGGTAGAGTGGGCACTTTAAAAAAAAAAAGTGATCACTACATGTATTTTGGATTTTTTTTTTCTCAAGCTGTTATTTTTGCACCAGTGCTCATCCCCTTAGCCAGGTCCTTCATCCACCACAGTGTAATTTCCTTTCCACATCAAACAAAGCAGTGTAGGCCAGCCAGCCAGAGTGTATATTTAAAGCGTAACAGTTTTCTAATCTAACATTGATTCCCTTGACTCCTTTGTGGACTAACAACAGGATTAAGTTATCAAAGGAGAGACTCGCAACAGGTGACCTGTCTGAAACAATAAGTGTGCAGTTGAGTGCTACCTGAGTGATTTGCTCAAGGTTAAAGTGAAATACTTTGATGTTCATCACTTTAACCTAGGAAATGAGATGTGACACCCAGTTTTAAGATACATGTACCATGTTACACATCATTTGAAGACAGTGACCATGCAAGCATCAGAGTCAACTTGTGAGCATATTACATACAAATGTACATGCATGTATTCTGCATGTATTCATGGTGCAAATTTACATGTATGTTGTTCATGTTATTAATTTCTAAACTGAGGTCTTTTTTTCTCCCCCTTTTCAGGTAATAAAGAATAAATTTTGAAACATTGTTGTCTTTTCTTTATTCCATTTGGGTTTGCAGACCAGCATAAACATGTACATGTATATGTGCATGTCTTGTCTACCTTTTGTGTTATGTATTCACCCATACTACTGGTAACTGGTAATCTATCGACCCAATCACAAGAGGTCAACCCTCTCTGCAGTGGGCACCTCCCTACAGTGGGCACTTGTCTCCGGTCCCAAGGGTGGCCATTGTACTGAGGTTTTACTGTATTTTTTGATGATAGCAGGCCCCAGATCAGCAGCTTTCCTTGACCCTTTCATTGCCACATTTTGGAATGAATCAACAGCTTTCCTCAGTGTGCTTTGGGCGCAAGGCATCCAAAGTGTGTCGAGGAAAGCTGTTGACCTGGACTGTTATACTCTATGTAACAATGAACATGCTGCTATTTGAATGAAAGGTCTTTTCACAAGGAACATGAATCTAGCACCCTGATTGTAAGTCAGAGCAGTTTGGTATCAAGTAGTTCGACTTTAGTCACAGCAGGCACTGAAAGAGTTAATGCCGCTAACCAAGGAGAGCTGTTGACTCTTATTTCTAGTCAGGAAAGGGTTAAGTATCCCATCCTCTCTTGTCACTCCAAAATGCTAAAGGGAATGTGAATAATCAGAATTTCCCTATGAACTGTGTAAAAAAAGTGTGAACTCTTTCAGTACCAATCACATCTAAAGTTGATCTACTCAAGTCAAACTAGTCTGAATTATCATTAGGATCTCAGACTCGAATTCCTCATAAAAAGACCTTTCATTCAAGTGCCAGTATGTCTATAGCTCCAGGTCAACAGCTTTCTTGGCACGCATGTTACATGTGCTGGTATACAGATATACCTACATGTGTCCACATGTAGAAATGTATTAAATGTGCTGGAAACAGACAAAACACACCCCCATATGTCTCTACCTATATTTTAGTATGGGGAATGCTTACCTTATTAGCAAATCAAACTAAGAAACTTGTGTATTTTTTTGATAAGAAAAGAAAGATCTAAACACAATACCATACTGCTTAATTAGAGCCAAATTTAGGTCAGCTATCCGTGATTTGTGCAGTGTTTCCAAGGTAGACTAGACATAGATTTGTGACACATAATGGCATTTTGTGTTTAGAACTTGGTTTTAACAGTATCCACATCATGCCAGTGAATATAGTTATGAACATATTTTTTCACATCACGTACAAGACTAACTCATGTGGGACCCCCCCAAAAAGTGAGAGAGAAAATCAGTGACGTGAACTCAGGTGAGACAGGAGAATTCATGGTTCAAACCTTCTCCAAATCTCAACATTTTGCAGCAGTTTCCTGTGAAACAAAAGGACAAGAGAGACGATTAACACAGAAGGATGGACTGTGTGTGTGTGCTGTTACTCGGCTGTGAATTGGATTCTGCCTGCCCCAGCAGTCTGCCAGGACTTCATGTTAATTTGCAGGTATTAGCGTCTGAGCCACGCAGGACAAATTCCATTTAAAATCATGTCATTTGCTAAGGGTACATTAATCTCCATCATATTTCTCGTAGCCTCCAATTTCGATACACATCCTGAGCTGCAGACCCTGTGTTAATAAAGGGAATATCTCTTTTGACATAGAAAGAGTCATTTTTTGCCAGGTGCCAGATGCTTTTTCAAGGATTTGTCCACAAAAGATAAGGTTAGAAATGTAATTGAGAATGCCGTGGAGCACTAGGATTCATTTGCTTTTTAGTAATAGCTTCTCAGTGTCTTATCCTGGTGAAAGATTGTCCATTAGTCCAGCAGATTCCCGGTCAGTTCTGACAGATGATATGATGTTGAACTGTGGTCCACTATTGGCGATAGCATTAACAGTCGTGCACCTTCGCAGTTAATTGTGATTCATTGTTTTGCAATTCTGAGTGGTGTTGCTGTGAAATTTTGTTCGCCGTTACAGTTATGAGTCATCCACAGTCACATTTAACTGTGACACATTGTTACACAATTGTGGTCCATTTTAACACTGGGGATTGGCTCTGTTGTATACAGTGAATAATCTAATTTTTAATGAATTTTTCAATTTGGGTTCTCATCATTTGATGCATGCTATCCCGATTGATTACTATGCAAATCAATTTGAATTGCAATGGTAATTCACATTTTTGACTTCTCCAAAACTGTCATCCAGATTCACATCAAACTTGGTGGGAATGTACCTTTGGTGGGTCTCTACTGAGTTTACTCAAATGGTTAGGCTCCGTTGGTTCTGGATTTTTTCAGGATTTTTAAAAAAAAAATTTTGGGCAAAATCTGAAAAAGAAAAAATCCCCCAAACCACTTGACCAATTGTTTTAGAATTGAGTAGGAATGCATCTGGGGACCTGGGGACCTGGGGACCTGGGGACCCCAGGACCTTAATTTGTTCCACAGTTGGTGCTGCATTTTTTTTCAATTTTTCAATGAAATTTTATGTGTTCACTTTTTTTCTTTTTTGACTGCATCTTCAAAACTGTCATTCAGATTATTTTGAAATATGATGGAAGTGTTTCCTATGGAAAGGGCAAAATAAATTTCTTCATTTTATGTGACAATACTATGAATCTCTAATCTTTAACAACTTTTTCAATGGGGGTGCTTAACGATTTATGCATATATTCCTGTTGATTGCTTTGTGAGTCACTGCACCAGGGATGCAATGGTAAGTCACATTCTCAAATTAGCAAGAATCACAGACTGGACTCACTTCAAACTTGATGGGGATATACCTTGGGTTGCTTTCTGCCAAGTTTGTTCATATGGTCATGCTCCATTGATTTTTTTTTATTTTTATGAACTCTTTTCTTCATTTTTTTGGCAAAATATTTAACAGTTATCTTGGAAACTGCCCAGTCAATGCTTTGAAATTGCATAGCTATACTTCTGGGTAGGAGGGTGAGACTTGTATACAGTACATGGGTGACCTTGACTTCATTCACAAGGTCACAGGGCCATTTTGGTGAATTCAGCTATACAGGTGATAACTTGAGAACTACTTTAGCCAAGACTGACATTTGACATGGTAGTGGTCCTCTGTTAGGCACACATGTAGACAGTATGAGTGACCTTGACCTTATTCCCAAGGTCACAGGGCAACTAACATGAAACATTGACAGCATGAGACCCATTTAATGCAGGAACACGTCAGTGTTCTTGTAGTGAGGTCAGACTTACACAGTACGTGGGTGAACTGGACCCTACCCCTAGGTCACAGATCCACTAGTTTTACGAATGTCCAAAGTCAGTTCACACAGCCCTCTTGTTTAGAATATTTTGCCAAGCACTTTTCATCTTGTTTGTAATCCTATCCGTGTGTGTGGGGGCACTCCCATTACAAAGCATTAGAATAGGCTCCGTGGGAAAGACCCCCCCCCCTTTTTCAAACCATCAATCCTGAAGGCCTTATGTTTTTGTCACTCCCAAACACCTCCATAAATTGCACTCAAGCTCAATTACGGCTCTTTTTGCCTTTTGAGATGTGCACTTCTAACCCCGGGACTTCTGCCTCCTCCCCTGCCCAGCCGCTCCCAAAGACCCCCAATTTTTCTATTGATACAGCTCCCACTGGGTCTGGGTTTCATACCCTCACTGGAGCCTACCCACCCTAAGATATGGGTAGTGCCCCCCTGGAATCCTATAAAGAAGCACCTGTCTTACAGGACCACAAAAGTGTCATTTCTGGGGGTGGTCTTTCAAGGCAGGTTTGACGGTAAAGTACAATGCATGACCGAAACTGCAGTGGTGCATGGGGTCACATAGGCCAACAGGCATTCATAAAATGGACTTTCAGGATTGTCTGATAATGGATGTTATTACAGACGAAGGAAATGCTCGCTAAATGCATATCATGATTAGCAACCTCAACTTTTTAGGGGTTCAAACATGCGCAAAGTAGGTAATTAGATCAAATCAAAATGAATGTCTGCGGAATGGTTGCTATCAGTGGTGGCTTAGTTAATGGTACTTATGTAAGCAGAAAATTACTGTTAGTGGAGAGTTAGCTGACCATTGAACCTGAGTAGAACAAAAGAACAAAACGTCTTTTCGATGAAAGGACCCAAATTGCCACAGTTGGGCTTTTGTCTGTTGAAAGTGCTCTAAGCAAAAAGTAGCATCAACCATTGGGTTTTGAAGGGAAGTTCCCTGAAAGGCTGCAGAGGAGACAGACAGGTGGGTTCTAAGAAAACCCGGACTTGGTCTGCATATCAGGCTGCCAGACAATGTCATTATCCAGTATGGATCTATCATTAATTTATATGACCCGACGACCAGGAGATTTGTGACTGTTCTCCCGAGTTAAGCTGGCATTGTTCTGGTAAAGTGGCAAGGAACCCTTGAAAACACATTCAGTGTAGATTATTTTACAAACCAACTTTTTTGTTGCAGAAAAACAGGAGGTATATACAAGTGGTCCCAAAGGGCAGAAGCTTTGTATAAGTGGTCATAATTATAAAGGGCAAGAGCTATGTATAAGTAGTTCCAAAGGGCAGGAGCTATGTATAAGTGGTCCTAAAGGGCAGGAGCTATGTACAAGGGGTCCTAAAGGGCAGGAGCTATCTATAAGTGGTCCTAAAGGACAGGAGCTATGTATAAGTGGTCTTAAAGGACAGGAGCTATGCATAAGGGGTCCTAAAGGGCAGGAGCAATGTATAAGTGGTTTTAAAGGACAAGAGCTATGTATAAGTGGTTTTAAAGGACAAGAGCTATGTATAAGTGGTCCTAAAGTGCAGGAGCTATGTGTAAGTGGGTCCAGAGGACAAGAGCCACAATGTATGTGCATGTGTGAGTGGGTCTAGAAGGCAGGAGCTTGTATAAGTGGGTCCAGAAGTCAAGAGCTACATGTATGCATAAGTGGGTTTGAAAGGCAGCAGTTATATGTTCTAGAGGGCCAGAAGGCTAGAGCTGTGTAAAATACAGTGCCTGCATTTGGGGTCACACTTGTTTCCCACCGACTTTCAAAAGCGAGTCCGTTTAAACGGCTGACTAGGGTAAGAATAGAAACAGGTACAGGAAAAGAAAGAGGAAGAGGAGGAGGAAGAGGAACAGGTTGATTATGATCTGCAATCAGGTGAACAGAAATGCCAGTTCAATTAATACCATCAAATGTTTTCAGCATAAAATATCATCATTAATCCTTTCCGGCTTGAATTAAGAACTAGTTTGAGACTCAGTCAACAGTTTTCCTGGATGTAGATTAACCTAACCCATGTCAAGGAAAGCTGTTGACGTGGAGCATTTTGTTGTGATAGGTCTTGTGTACAATTGTCATTTATATTGTTTTTTATTACTGAGTAGGAAAACAAAGGCTGTCCATGTTTGACCAATGTACAGCTGACTTTTGTCAGTTTAAGGGGGTTGGACATGTACAAGGTCTGGCCACATCCAGCCCCATTTAGTTATGCACAGTCAGGTCAGTTAAAACAAATACACTGGAAATAAAAGAAGTCCATAATTGATGGATGTCTTTTTGTCTCGCCAGCATAAGCTGTTGGCGAGACTAAGCACTCACTTTCTGTCTGTCTGTCTGTCTGTCTGTCTGTCTGTCTGTCTGGCAACAGAAAACTTCGGAGTGGCATTATTTCACTAACTATGCTGGGTAGGCCTTTCATGCTTGGGTAAATGATCGATAGTGATGGTCCCTACACATTTGTCCCTTCATTGTCATACTTCATTGGTTACATCATGCTTGAATGAGCATTGTAGAAAAACTTCGGAGTGGCATTATTTCACTACCGGTAACTACACTGGGTAGGGCTTTCATAGTTGAGTAAGTGATTGATAGTGACCGTCACTTCACATTTGTACCATCACAGTGAATGTGTCACACTTCATTGGCTTCATCATGCTTGAATGAGCATTGTAGAAAAACTTTGGAGTGGCTTGAATTATGCTGGCGAGACATTCATGCCCCCCCCCGGGCATGGCTCTGGTTTAATCCTTGTTTTGCAATTTGTTGTTGGTATGTATGGCATGATCTAAGAGCCAGAGTCTGAGTTTTCAGATAACTCCTACACTGCGAAGTTTTGGACTTCCCCAGGCTTTCCGCAGCACACGTCGAGAGCAATGTGCCCGAAGCATGCCTATGAAAGCTGTTGACCCAGACTATTATATTCTCTGTAACTGTAGGCATGCTGGTACTTGAATGAAAGGTCTTTTCACAAGGAATACAGATCTAACATCCTTATTATAATTGAGAGTAGTTCATCTTAAGCAGTTTGAGTTAAGTCACAGTTGGCATTGAAAGAGTTAAACTTGTTACCTACCCCAGGTCAAGGCGGCTGGGTCTTCTTCAGATAGATGCCCATCTAAAATGTGTTAACAAAGAGTGAAATATTGCTTGGTCGTTGACTCATTTTAATACTGCCTGCAGACTTTGTTTGTGGGGCTATCCTGCTGTCAGGTTGTCCCACTGTCCATCTGTAGCTGGCTCCTTGCAAGGAGAATATCCCATGATTTACAGACCATAACAGCAACTTTAATTTATCTCAACTGTACCTGAATACTGTTTCTTGAGCTGATTACATTTGAATGACCTAGGCCTCATTTTCAAGGTCAGAGAACCTAGTGTGTGCAAAACAGGGTATCTAGTAGAGCCTGGCCGATCCTTGGTTTTTTACCGATACCGATATATCGGTATCGGCAGAGTTTACCGAGTCCAATACCGAGAAACATTTGCATTCGGTTTATAGGGAAAACAAAAACAAACACGTGTGCGGGAAGAAGAAAGGACACATAGGTTTTAGTATATGTTGCTTGATTGTGCCCATGTCACCACCTGTGAGAGCAGGAGGTCACAAGATAACCTGCCGCAGCTTGTCGCTGCTGTGAAAATATATAAATAAAATCATAGTGTGAGGATGTTGCATACCGAAGCCGAACACCAGAAGCTTATCAAAACCAATCCTGAATCCTGTGAATCGGTAATATCTGATTCGTTGGTTTGTATTTGGTATGTAACCTAGTATCTAGTGACAACTGTTCTACTTGTATTTACTTATTTAATTAAAAAAAAAAAAGAAAGAAAGAAAAGAATAAACTTGGGAGACTGGATCTGCAGCTTTTTCGGACAAAGTTCAGGCACCTTGCTTCTAGAGCTTGCTGAGGACATCCCTTGACTGATTGCAAATTGCAGTCATGAAAAGAATGAAGCAGGCCACATGTAGCACATTATTAGTCACTTGTAAGTTAAATTTTAATGGGAAAAAGTAACATGCCAATATATCGGCGTAATACCCCTGAGGGTTAAAGAATCATATTTGTCGTACATTATGTTGTGCCAAGTTTTGAATGGTATATGTCATCAACAGATGGAGCCACCAGCGCATGGAATCTTATTGAATGATGCCACTTCCTGTTGGCTACAACTGACCAATCAGAGGGACCAGGTTAGTTTATACCCCAAGTGGCTCCACCTGTAGTAGCTGTTACTTGGTGGAAACGTATGCTTTTGCATTCTTTTTAATCAACAGTTTTTACCAAGGAGAAGTTGCCACGAGGGAGTTTTCTTTCGTTGGAGAGGCTGGATGCCAAATGCTGATGGAGCAAGTTAATGAACATTTACATGTGTTTATTTGGTACAAAAGCACAGTCAGGCTGGCTCAACTCCACTGCCAAATTCAGCTTTCAAGTGATTATAAATCAACAAGGCTAAACAGCATGGGGTCTTGAGGGGCTATCTCTTTACAGGTGAGAAATTGTCTTCAGTTGAGGGACACTCACCAGTATGAGAGTCTCAAAATGCAGTTTGATGATGAGAGAAGTACTTTTGATTAGAAGGAATTGTCGACGGAAATGAGTGTAGTCAGCTTACTGCTTGTTAGGTGCAGGTGGGAGTAAGATGGAGGGAATCATTTGGAAGACAATTGGCAGCATATATGGAATGACCTTTGTGTGTCCTTTTCCTGTTGGGTAAGGTTGAATTGAACTAAGGAAGGCCCAGTTAGCATTGCTTTTACTGATGTGTCCAAGCCGTACTGGATTTACAGAGGAAGAGAGTCTCGCAGGGGATGGCACAGTGTGCAAAATAAGGAATAACGTCTTTCAGCACAACTGGGTCGCCAAATATGATCCATTACACAGATGGGTAGAAAACAAAGTGGCTTGCAGTGGGAGATGTGTGAAGTTGGTGCTTGTATTTGTTTATTGGTTCATCTGTCTTACCCGGACTCCCGATGTCCATGAAAACAGAAGCCGTCAAATGTGCAACTGGCTTCGGAGGTGGTGCCATACGCGAACCAGTGTGCGTGATAATGTTTGAAGGACAAGTCATGACAAAGTACATTGTGAATTGGCCCTGTGGGAGGTAAGAGTATGGTAGCTTCATGAACAGTCAGCGTCTGATCTGTGTCTTTGTTTTTTCCTCAAAAAGAAAAAACAAAAAAAAAAAAAAAAAAAATGAGAAGCGCGTTGACGGAATAGTAATTTACATGATGAAAGCAAGAGAGTTTGGCGTTACTTTTTCTTGGCATGTTAACCAGAACCTGTGGGCTCAAATCTGGCATGTAAGTTTTCTGTACCATGTGCCAACAAGACTATAATCATGGTTTAGATTGCTACTGATAAGTGTAAACTTAATCCAGAAAAAAAAAGATGAAGGAGAATGGTGAAACAGTTTGTCAGTCTCTATCTGTGTTCATAAATTTGATTGGGTGTCTTCTTCAACTCTGAAGGCCTCGTTGTTTGGTGACTTTTTTTTTTACTGAATCTTCCGGCTTCACAGCCTCAACTATCAATCAGTTTTGCTTCAGGCACACCATGCATAGACTTTTGGACTTTCATCAAATGAATCACTGATAGTGAATATGGGAAAACCAAGACTGTCAACTGTTTTTGTCTTTTTTTTTCCTCTCTCTTTTTGTCAGACACTGGCAAATCACACTCTGTGCTACATTAGAGCTTATCATCCAAGTTGAAAGCAATATTCCCTGGGGATATTGCAAAGTGATCATGCATGTTAAAGAAAGAGGTAGTTCCCATCTTCATGTGTTCATGATCATGAAATACTTCTCGTTTTCTTGGTGGCTCTTTATACTCACTCTTTGAACCTAAGACATCTGTAAAATAGAAATGCAGCAAGAATATGATTGCCTGGTGTGTTCTCCACCATACGCTTTGTTCTTGTTTCAGACCATCTTTTTTTGTTGTTGTTTGAAATGGTCGTTGGCTCCTTGAATTTATTATCAGACTTTTGCAGAGGTTCAATCTGGAAACGATTTGTTTGAAATCTAGGGAATTTGATGGACCACGAAACTCGTTTTTGCGTAAAGTTTAGTCAGGCTACATTGGCAATATGGTATCAAAGAAGAGCAGATATCATCTGATTATTTTCATGGGTGCAGAAACACATATGGAGTTTATGAATGATCAATCAGGTTTAATTGTGGGAAGACACCTGGATTTAGTTGATGGATCTCTATGGAATTGGCACATCATTTTACACTTAAAATAAATGTAGTGGTAGCCATGCAGTGCATTCAAACATTACAAGGGCATAGACCAGAAAAGGTGAATGGGTATTTGTATAGGTTCAAAAGTTGCATATTTGCAAGAAATGAGCAAGAGAGAGAGAGAGAGAGTTTGTATGGGTTCAAAGGTTCAAAAGTTGCATATTTGCAAGAATTGAGAGAGCGAGAGCGAGAGAGAGCGAGAGAGAGAGAGAGAGAGAGAGAGAGAGAGAGAGAGAGAGAGAGAGAGAGAGAGAGAGAGAGAGAGAGAGAGAGAGAGAGAGAGAGAGAGAGAGAGAGAGAGAGAGAGAGAGAGAGAGAGAGAGAGAGAGAGAGAGAGAGAGAGAGAGAGAGAGAGAGAGAGAGAGAGAGAGAGAGAGAGAGAGAGAGAGAGAGAGAGAGAGAGAGGTACAGGATTAAATGTTGACAGTATCAGAACCTGCAGTGATCTGAGACTGATGTCATAGAATACGAGAGCGTCTCTACCTGAATCCATCATGGAACACACAACTGCAATCCCCTGTTTAATCAAAGGTTTTACTGGGAGGGCTCAAAGCCTTGCTAATTATAAGAGTGCATGCCAGATGAGAAATCTTAATAAATGATCAGTCAGCTTCAGTGGAGAGGCTTAGC